>JAQPPZ010002142.1:0-10000 GCA_028583015.1 Wollemia nobilis
CCTCATCTCCTCCAGGGCGAATCTCAGGTCTCCAGTCAACCTCATCATTGCCTAGCCCTGATTGGCTATAGGCGTCATGAGCCATACCTGTATGGGGGTCCTCATGATCCTCCATATGTCCTCTAGTGTGGGAGCCATCTCTCCTATCGGTAGTCAGAAATAGGATGACCTCGGATACCATCTCTCTGCTAGGGCTGTCAGTAGCCCCATGTCAGTCGGTACTTGTGGCATCTCTGCCATATGTTGTAGCCCGACCTATCCTATTCGATCACGCTCTGCCTGGTCAAGTGCGTCTATGTCGTCTCTTAGTTCATCGTATTTCCATTCTCGACTCTTTAGTAATCCCCTCTGTAAAACAAATAATAACAACAAAATTTATTAATTACCAATCATTAAAATCAAATTAAGCACATTTTAAAATCAATTTAAAGATGTTATCATCCACCATCGGATGATATCGTCCCAAATTGGGCAAAATCATCCTTTTTTAGGACTAAATCGTCTCTGATTTTGCAACTTGGGAATCGTCCCTTGTTGAACGCGATCGCCCCTAGTTTGCCGATTTTTCCCATAGACGAAATCGACGATATAGAGACGATTTCGGTGAAATAGGGACGATTTAGTCTAGATGTCGTCGACGGCCTAAAAATGGCCACGATGTCCCAAATAATCAAAATTTAAATCCACAAATTGCACAAAGCAAAATCAAACCTAATCTACTAGGATTAGATCCTTACCCGTAGCCCGTGCCAGACCTCTGTCGCTCTATGCACTGTCTCCACCATTGTTTCTCTTTGCAGAGCTCTGGAATAGTAAAAATGAATTAGGGTTTTACCCTATTTTTTTAATTTTATTTAAAAAAAAAAAATCAACATTTTAATTTTTGCCTTTTTGTTTTTTTACCTCAAACGTTTGATTTGGGTAAAAACATGGAGGGGGCGCCATAGTCAACAGTTGTACGATTCGACCAAGAATCGTCGTCTAAAAAATTGAGTACATTTTTGCTTTCTCGTAAAACGAGAAAAACTTGTCTTTAACGCATTTTCTTTAGAAAATTCGCTAAAAAGGGGGCAAAATGTAGCATCATAAAATTGGCACGGTTAAAACCTTAATAAAAGATAAAAGATAAAAATTTGAATTTTAACCCCAAAACTGCCTATTACTTGTTTCCTCATTTTTTGTGCCATTTTTAGGATTTGTTTTGACCATTGGACAATATCGTCGCATATTAGACGAGATCGTCCCAGATCTGACGAAATCGTCATGGATAGAACGTCCAGACGATTTTGTCCCAAAACTAAATTTTCATAATTAGCTTCTTGTTTCAACAGCCTCTCCAACTTGGGCAGAAGCGCGTCTACGCAGTTGGAGATTTCCCTGTTGGAGATCTCCCAGATTGGGATGATCCCCAACCTCCTAGCCTCCCCCTAGTCCTATATAAACTAGGATTTTTCTAGTTTATCCCCATGACTCCCCCTGATTCTGATTCCCCTTAACCCCTTAGTTGACTGATTCAGATCCTTATTCACTAGAGCATCCTCGTACTATTGTATGTATGCTGCATTTTGCATTTTCTTGCAAGAACTCTACTATTTTTTAGTCGAAGATAGCTTGGATCATCACAAATGATCTCGAATGATTACGGACAATTTTGTCGAGGAGCGCAGATGATCGCGTACAATTGGAGGTGATCCTGACTATAGTTCATATTGAGGGTAATCCGAGTCCAGAGTTTGCATCTTCTTAATTTTTTTGCATTTTTCCATTATAATTCTGCATTATCTTAGGTTATTATGTTTATGCATCTTGGAGTTCACCTCATCTAGTACAAATGCATGATAAAATCAAAATAGATTGTGAAGTTGATACTTGTCCTCTCTAATTACTGTTTGGATTTGTCATTTAGACAAATTTATAGTTATTTCTATCATTTCCCTTCGCTTATGTAGTTGCATCTTGGGTATTTTGTATCTATTTCTGTGATTGCAAGTTTTTGATGAATTCGTCCGACGAATTTGTCAGATATCAGACGATATTGTCTGATCTTAGACGATTACGTATGAACTGAGGCAATATGGACTGCTACAAAACTCAGAATCCTCATCAGACATCCAGAATCAGGTATGATCTATCCTAATTTGCCTATTCTCTATGTTTAGCAACCATTTCTATTTTTTGTATCCATTTAAATCATTATTGGCATATAAAATAGTTTAGATTCATTTTGGCCAAACCTAGGAATTGAATGGTTAAGTATAAAATGAACACATCAAACCCATTCCCAACCTAGGCATGGAAACTACCGCTCAAAAGTTTCCTGGTGAACCCACCATCCATCTAAAATTCACCCTTATACTCCTTCCCGAGAGGGAGGACCTTCAAAGGGCCTCTTAGTGCGAGGTATTGTCCCATCCTTCTCACATCCCCCTTCCGGGCGTGGATCCTATAGCCTGATGGTAAGGATGTGAAAAATTTGGAGTGATACAACGGTACATGATGAGTTGCACTTATCATAGTAGTCGCACGATGAAATGGATCATGCTGTTGATGGAGTTCGACCTAGAATTCATTAGATAAAAATATATCAAAGATTAGGTCATCACTGATCAACTTGTGGAGGCTCCTATTGAGGATGATCAACCACTTAGCATGGAGTTGCCCTATGATGGGGTCTTCCATATCTCAGAGTCAATAGACTCTGACGAGCCTGAAGTCCAGGTCGATATGACCCTATTCTTTGATGGCTCCAAGTGCGAGCGAGGGGGTGGCGTGAGAGTCATGTTATTTATACTACAAGGGGCTCCATTGCCTTTGTCATTTAAACTCGATTTCTCATGCACTAACAACAATGCAGAATACGAAGCCTTGCTCATAGGTCTTCAAGCAGTCGTCACCATAAAAATCAAAAGACTCAACATTTTTTATGCCTTCCTACTAATTGTTAACCAGGTCAAAGGGATTTTTTAGTGCAAATGTCCAGTGTTGCAAGCTTATAAAGCCCTTGTGGATGACTTCCTAGTAAAGTTTGAATGGTACAATATTGAGACAATCCCTTAATTATCGAATCATTTTGCAGATACTATAGCCTCCTTGGGGTCACTCATTCCACAGAACCCTTTCGATGACATCACCAACATTCATGTTAAAATGCTATCACAATCTACGATGAAGTGTAAGAGCTCTGAAGCCATGCTAGACATCCACATGATTCAAATTGAACCATGTCATGATAGGTTCTCGCAAATTCACAATCGCATGAATCATGCTGATTGGGGGTCCTTATTCCCCCAAACCCTTTTCGATAGCAGTACCATGCTATTCTTACAAGTTCTCCCAAAATCAGCATTCGCTAGGGATGAAATTTTAAAGGGCCAGGCCATTCATGCCATCGAAGCTTCTATGCAGTAGGGCTAGTATACTCCCATTCGAGACTACCTCAAGCTTGGTAGCCTCCCAACTGGATTGTCGCATACCGCCAAAAGGACACTTAAGAAGAAAGCAAAAAATAATATCTTGTTAGGAGACATTTTATATCATTAGATATATGAAGGAATTATTCTTCATTGCTTAGAACAATAAGAAGCTACTTGGGCCATTGCCCAAGCGCATGATGGTACATGTGGTGTCCAATTTAGCGATATGGCCATCACAAAGTGCATTATTTGTATGGGGTATTACTGGACATACTTAGAGCGAGATTGTTGTATACATGTTAGGAAGTGCATGAAGTGTCAACAACATGCTAATTTGACACATGTACCTTCCCAGGCCTTGCAATCGATTCAATCGGTTTGGCCATTTTCTTAGTGGGGACTCGATCTAATTGGGAAGATCACCCCTGCATCCTCGGGCCATCACACGTTCATCATCATGGTGATCGAGTGCTTCACCAAGTGGGTGGAAGTAGTTCCCCTTACCTCAATGATAGGACCCCACATAGTGGAGTTCATAGCAAATCATATCATTTATCATTTTGGTATTCCATCCAAAATCATCTCGGATAATGGAACGTCGTTCAAAAACAAGGTTGTGCGTGCTTTAATGAATAAGTACAAAATCAAGCATAGTTTTTTGACACCATATTATCCATAAGAAAATGGGCAAGCAGAGGCCTCAAACAAGACATTAATTGCCATCTTTAAAAAGACAATCAATGGTAATCATAAGGATTGGAACACACAAATCCCTCTTGCCCTATGGTCTTACCGCACTAGTATTCAAATTCCCACAGGGGCAACCTCGTTATTACTAGTGTATGGTGTAGATGCAGTCATGCCTCTAGATCTAAAGATCCCATTACTACCGATATCCATGCAAGAATTCATCGATGATGATACTGCATGGCAGGCTCAACTAGACCAACTTACATTGCTTGATGAGCGATGCGTCCATGCCCTGGAGCATTTACGTGTTTATTAGGAATGACTAAAGAGAGCCTACATTATGAAAGTCCATCTTAGGGACTTTTAGCTTGGTGACCTCATCCTAAAATAGAACCAACAAAATTTTAATTTGCCATCCCACCTAAGGGATAAGTTTATAGGAAACTGGTTAGGTCCTTTCGTCATCACCAGTCATATAGGATCTAAAACATATCAAATGGACTCTCTCGAAAGAATTGAAGATCCTGAGCCCTTGAACATCATCCATTTGATGTTTTTCCATGCTTAGAGCACCATAGTGCCCTAAAAATGCTCCAAGGGTGCCTTAACCCACTTGGTCAACCTAAAATGCTTCTAGGTGGTCTAAAATCATCTAGGTCACATCAAAAATTCTCCAAGGGTGCCTTAACCCACTTAGTCAACCTAAAATGCTCTTAGGCGGTCTAGAACCATCTAGGTCACCCCAAAAATGCTCCAAGGGTGCCTTAACCCACTTGGTCAACCTAAAACGCTCCTAGGTGGTCTAAAACTGTCTAGGTCACCCCAAAATGCTCCAAGGGTGCCTTAACCCGCTTGGTCAACCTAAAATGATCCTAGGCAATCTATAACCATATAGGTCACCCCAAAATGCTCCAAGGGTGCCTACCATCCTTCTTGGTCAACCTAAATACTCCTAGGAGGTCTAGAACCATCTAGGTCAACCAAAAATTCCCAAAGGCATCCATAAGCCCTTTGGTCCCCCCAAACGCCCCAATGCCCCCCCAATAATCCTATTGGTCACATGTACATACATATATATCAATAAAAAATTCAAAAACATCATCAAAATATCAAAAATACAAAAATATTGCATCACATTGCATTTTCATACATATATATCAATCAAAAATTCAAAAACATCATCAAAATATCAAAAATACAAAAATATTGCATCACATCACATTGCATCCCATTGCATTATATCATCACTTGCATTTAGGCATATCCATAATTAATATTTTACATCTTAGAGTTGCTCATACATGTCTAGAAACAAGCAGGTACATCACTTTTCACTCAAAATTAATGTTGTGAAAGTAATCATAGTTTAATGTTCCACTTATCATATTTGTGTCCACCCCTTCGCCTAGTCATTTGTTTTAGAATGTCATTAGGGTTTTGGGTCACTCAACCATTTATAGCTTCTCTTCAGGTTTTTTAGAAAGCTATCTTGATTTTAGGAGGTAGAATATTTCTTATCTTATACCTTGTGTACATCATATCCCAAACACATTTACACATTAAAAATCCAAGTTTTGCGAACGAAAAGATGAAAACTTCATAGCGGACTAGGTTACCATAAGTGAAACAGTTATCTTGCTCATCCCCCTATGCAAATGGCCCAAGAATTCTAAGAATTGGCAAAAGGACAAGCTCTTCCCTACTCAATTCCCACAATCCCCACTTCCCACATATCCCAATTCCTCTGGAATTCCCTAAAAAGTTGCAAACATAAAAAATTGAAAAAATATATAAATAAAAAGTAAAAATAAAAGTACAAAAAGTACAATTACCCAAAATAAGAGAGTTGTAAACATAAAAAATTGCAAAAAAAACAATCAAAATCTCAAAAGTACAAATCTCAAAAGTACACAGCCAAAAAGCGCACAAATCAAAAAGCACAAGACATAATGATTCTCATCACTCAATAAATACCTTGCTCCAAAACACAGTGCACAAATCAAAGAGCACAAGAACAATGATTATCTTCACTACTAAGCAAGTATCCCAAATTTCCTCATTTCTTCAATCAAAAAACAAAAAACCACCCACACCCGCCGCGGGGCCCCCAGCCCCACGCCAGCCCACCGCCACCCGCCCGCCGCCGGGGGGGGGCGCCGCGCGGGGCGCCCGACGAAGGGGGGAGGGCGGCGCCCGCCCGGCCGCCCGGCCCCGCCGCCGCCGGGGGGCGCGGGGGCGGGGGGGGGGGCCGGCGGCGTCGTGGGCCCTCCGACAAACGCGCGGGCGGGCGGGGGGCCGCGGGGGGGACGGGGGGGCGCGGGGGCGGGGGGGCGCGGGGGCGGCGGGGGGGGGGGGGGGCGGTGCGGGGGGGGGGGGGGGCCGGGGGGGGGGGGGGAGCGGGCGGCGGGGGGGGGGGGCCCCGCGGGGGGGGGGGGGGGGGCGCCGCGGGGGGCGGCCGCGCCCCGCGCCGCGCCCGAACGGGCGCTCGGGCGCCCGCCCGGCGGCGCGCCGCGGGCGGGGGGGGGGGGGGGGGGAGGGAGGGGGGGGGGGGGGGGGCGCGGCCGTCCGCCCCCCCGCCGCCCCCCCCCGCACCGCCGACACCCCCACCCCCGCCCCCATCCCCGGGCGCGCGCGGGGGGGGGGGGGGCGCGGGGGGGGGCGCGCGGGTGGGGAGGGGGGGGGGGGGTCAAGGGAGGGGGGCGGCGGGGGGGGGGGGGCGGGGGGGGGGGGGGGGGGGGGGGGGGGGGGGGGGGGGGGGGGGAGGAGGGGGGGGGGAGGGGGGGAGGGGGGGGCGGTGGGGGGGGGGAGACGGGAAGCAGAAGCCAAGCTGGGGAGGGCACAGGGGAGAAGGGGCGGGCGCGCGCGGGGCGGGGGGGGGGGGAGGGGGGGGGGGGGGGGCGCGGCGGGGGGGGGCGGCGGGGGGGGGGGCGCGCGCGGGCGGCGCGCGGGGGGCGGGGCGGGCCGGGCGGCGGGCGGGCGGGGGGCGGCGGCGCGGCCGCGGCGGCGGGGGGGCCACGTCGGCGTCCTGGCCCCCTTCCGTCCCTCTCGGCGTCGGCCCCCCTCGCCTCCTCCGCAGCTCCAACCTCCTTCTCCACCACTCCCCTCACCTCATCCTCCCTCCTTCTCTTTCTCCCCGACCCTCCACCCCCCCCACCCCCCCTTCCCTCTCAGCCTCCGCCCACCCCCTCGCCGCCCCCCCCCCCCCCCCCCGGCCGGCCGGCCCCCCCCGCGGCGGCGGCGTCGGGCGCGCCGCCCAGCAGCTCGGCGCACCCGCACCACCTCAACCCCCCCTCTCTCTCCCCGCAACACGCCGAGGCCCCCTCGCCGCACCGCTCCCCCGCGCGCCCGCACCCGAGCGGCGCACCTCCGCCCGCGCGCCACCGCCCACTCCGCAACGAGACACTCTCCAGCACACCGCGGGCGAGGCGGGAGGCGGACACGCACCACGCGGGGGGGGCGCCGCCCCCCGCGCCCCGCCACGCGCCACCCGCCGCGCGACGCCCCGCGCCGCGGGGCGCGCGCCGCCCGCCCGAGCGGCGGGGGCGGCCCGCCGGCGGGCGCGCGGGCGGCGGCGGCGGCGCGGCCGCGGGGCGGGGGGGGGGCGGCGGCGGGCGGGCCGGCGCGCGGGGCGCGGGGAGGGGGGGGGGGGGGGGGATGGGGGAGGGAGAGGTGGCGGAGGGGGGAGGACGGCGAGGGGGGGAAGGGAGGATCGAGGAAGGGGGGGAGGAGGGGGGAAGTGGAGGGGGAGGGGGGGGCAAGAACGAGAAGGAAAAAGAGGAAGCAAGACCGGCGGACGCCGAACCATGGCCCGGCGCCCTCAGCCGACGGCCGCCAAGGCGCGGCGGCAACCCGCGCCGGGCCGCGGCGCGCGCCGCCGGCGGGGGGGGGGGGGTGGCGGGCGACCCCCCAGAGGCGGGGAAAGGCGCGCGCGGGGGGGGGGCGGAGGGGGGCGGGCCGCGGGGGGGGCGGCGGGGGGGGGGCGGGCGCGGCGGGCCCGGCCGGGCCCGGCGCCGCCCCCCCCCCCCCCAGGGCCCCCCCGGCCGCCCCCCACCCCCACGCCCCCGCCCCGGCCCCCGGCCCCCCCCCAGCGCCCTCCCCCCCCGGCCAGCCCCACGCCCGGCGCCCCCCGGGGGCGCCGCCCCCCAGGGCCGCGGGCCGCGGCGCGGGCAGGCGCGGGCGCGGCGCGGGCGCCGCCCGACGAGGGGCTGCCCCTCCCCCGCGCGCGCCGGCGACCCCCGCCCAGCGCGGGGGCCGGCGCCGACGGCGCCCCGCCCCGGGGGGCAGGCGAGGGGGGGGGGGGGGGCGGGGGGGGGGGCGAGGAGGGGGGGAGGGAGGGGCAAGGGGAGAGGGGGAAGGATGGAGGGAGGGGGGGGAAGGGGGGGGGGGGGGGGGGGGGGGGGGGAGGGGGGGGGGGGGGGGGGGGGGGGGGGGGGTCGGGGGCGGGGGGGGGGGGGGGGGGGGGGGGCGGGGGGGGGGGGGGGGGGGGGGGGGGGGGGAGGGGGGGGGGGGGGGGGGGGGAAGGGGCGGGGGGGGGGGGGGGGGGGGGGGGTGGGGGGGGGGGGGCGGGGGGGGGGCGGAGGAGGGGAGGGGGGGGGGGGGGGGAGGGGGGGGAGGGGGGGGGGGGGGGCGGTCCTCCGGCCGGCGGGGATCGCCGGGGGGGGGCGGCCCGCCCGGCGCCGCGCGCCCCCGGGGTGCGCATGGGCGGGCGCGCCACCCGCCGCGGCGGGCCGCCGGGGGGCGCGGCCGGCCGCGGCCACGCGGGGGGCGTCGGGCGGGGCGGCGCGGGCGGGGGGAGCAGCGGCCGGGGGGGGGCGCGGGGGGGGGAGGGGGGGGGGGGGGGGGGGGGGGCGGCCGGCGGGCGCGCGGGGGGCCCGGACGCCGCCGGAGGGGCCGCGGGCGGCGCCGCCGGCGCCGCCCGGCGCGCGGGCGCCGGGCGGGGGGGCCGCCCCCGGCGCCCGCCGCCGGCCGGCCGCGCGCGGCGCGGCGCGGGGCGGGGCGCGCCGGCCGGGGGGCGCCCCGCCCGGGCGCGGCGGCCGGGGCGCGGGCAGCAGCGGGGGCGGCGGCGGGCGGCGGCGGGCACGGGGGGCGGCGCGGGAAAGAAAAACAGGCTCAGCGCCGGCGCACGTCAAAGACATGCAGAGACCGGGGCGGCCAGTCGCGGCACGCCTCCCACCGCGGCAGCACCCCGCGGGGACGGCGCCCCGCGGGCGGCGGCGGCCGGCGGCGGGGGGAGCGGAGGGGGAGCCGCGAGCGCCGCGGGGCGGGGACGGGAGGGAGGGGCCGGCGACGAGGGGGGCGCCCGCGGGGGGGGGGCGAGGGGGGGCGGAGGGGAGAAGGGGCGAGGAAGAGGGGACGGCAGCGCACGACAGGGGTGGGGGGGCGCAGGGCAGGGGGAACGTGGAGGGGGGGGGAGGAGGAGGGGAAGCGACAGTCGGACGGGGCACCGCGAGTGGGGGGAGGGAGAGGGCCAGGAAGAGGGAAAGGAAAGGGGGGGGGGAGGGGGGTGGGGGGGTGGCGACGGGGGAGGGGGGGGCGGCGGGGGGGGGGGGGAGGCGGGGGGGGGGGGGGGGGGGGGGAGGGGGGGGGCGGGGCGGAGGGGGGACCGGCGGCCGGCGGCGCGGGGCCGGCGCGAGGCGGCGGCCGGGGGCCGCGCGCGGGGGGGCGGCGAGGGGGGGCGAGGGGGGGGGGAGGGGGGGGGGGGGGGGCGGGGGGGGCGAGCCGAGGGCGGGCCGGGGGGGCGGGGGGCCGCGGGGGCGGCGCGGGGGGGGGGGGCGGGGGGGGGGGGGGGGGCGGGGGGGGGGGGGGGGGGGGGGGGCGGGGGGGGGGGGGGGGGGGGGGCGGCGGGGGGGGGGGGGGGGGCGGGGGGGGGGGGGGGGGGGGGGCGGGGGGGGGGGGGG